>JAJOZX010003403.1:35000-42500 GCA_023014485.1 Bathynomus jamesi | reverse complement strand
AGTTTATCGTAAGCCTACTAATAATAACTCTTATGTGCAGTTTTATTCTGACCATCATCCCTCGATTAAATCTTTTATTTTCTCTGCTATGTTTCTTAGAGCATTGAGAGTTGTCAGTCCTGAATTTTTAGATTCCGAATTATGCAATACCAAGGATAATGGTACTAAATTATGTTATCCTATTTCATTTTTAGATAACTGCCTTAGGAAAGCCAAGAATAGGTATTATAATAGTGTAACTCTAAAGGAATTTGAACGTAAAAATATCCTTAGCCTACCTTACCATGTAAATTTTCAATATCTTCCGACTTTACTTCAAGCAATTGGTATCAATGTAGTCTTTAAATATAATAATATTGTTAAATCACGCCTAATAAAGAGTAGCCCGGATAATGTGGTTGGTTGTGTGTATTCGATCGGATGGACACAATGTGACTCAGTATATATATATAGGCCAAAGGGTAAAACGTTAGATATTAGGGTAAAACAGCATAAATATGTTTGTAGAACAGCAAATAATTCTAATGCACTGTTTAACCGTATGTATAGATGTAATCATAGTATCAAGTGGGGTAGTTCTAAAGCGCTCGTTAAAAACAGAGATATAATTGAAAGGAATATTCTAGAATGTGCATTTATCCATTTTAAAAATAATTTCAATAACAGTGCGGGAATGTATAAAATTGACAATATCCTGTTAAAATACCTTTTGCCTCTAATCAACTCTTGTTAATCATGTGCTAATCTTTTTGTTTTTCTGTCCCGTTATATATATCTTTGTCACCTCGCCTTCTCCCTTCATTCCCTGACGAGGTGTACTTCTGAATACACGAAAGACCTCGGAGCAATTTTTCTTTTTCCTTGTGGCGTGTATCATATATATATATATATATATATATATATATATATATATATATACTGAATATTATTGCTGCATGTGCGAGTATATACTATTGTTTGAGAATGTAAAAT
The DNA here is from genome assembly GCA_023014485.1 of Bathynomus jamesi. Taxonomy (NCBI): domain Eukaryota; kingdom Metazoa; phylum Arthropoda; class Malacostraca; order Isopoda; family Cirolanidae; genus Bathynomus; species Bathynomus jamesi. Next base: position 41,528 of record JAJOZX010003403.1, on the reverse strand, counting down.
GATTGATGTGTACTGCATTCTCTGTTTTAGGGCTTTCTGGCTTAGACAATCTGGCTTATGCTTATGAACGAGACGAGAATCATAACAGAAGTCCAGGTGTGTATTTACTGTATATATATGGAGTTTTTCGTTCTATGGGCACCAACCAAACTAAATTTGCATTTACATTATGATTAACAAAGTATATTTCAGTAAATTTTATTGTTTTAAGGTGAAGAAAATTATTTTTATTCACGAATTAGGTTAGGTTAGGTTAGGTATGAGTGATGACTAGGGCAGTCAAAAGTTGACCGAAAAAATTAAGAAAGTTGACCTTACGAATTGAAAAAATTGACATATAAAGTTGCCTTTACTTTCAATAATAAAAACGATACTTTAATTACTTATTTTTGCTCTTCTACATCAGTTGACCGATTGTGGTAAATTATGAAGTATTTGCCGACATTTTCTGGCAAAAAATTGCGATCCTTACTTAATAATTTATTAAGCATGGAGAAAGATCTCTCTACAGCGGCAGTTGTTGGTTGACATTGCAAAAGCTGACCATAAACTGTTGGTGAGATTTCAGGTCTACTGAGGTTAATTATTTCACAAATACCATTTGTCTTGAGTCTTGTTTCAATGTATTGTTTGACTGAACACATATCTTCCACAAGGTTGATAGAAGAAATGGTTTCATATGCCTCTCTAATGGTGCAATCAGATGCTTCCATCCTAGTCACAAAGCTAGCAATCAAACTATAATTCATTTTGATTGACATTAGTTGCTTTGGCAGTTTTTCATTAGCAACACTCTCTTTAGCCTTCTGAACAATGATTCATTCATCTTCAAAATTTTCCACAATTGTCTTCACATTTGGAAAATTGTCTGCATAATAAAAAGCAGCGTTCAGCCAGCTTGCCCAACGTGTTACAATCGGTTCTGGAGGAGTTCCTATTTCAGCAAACAATTCCTTCCTTCTTTTGTTTTTAAGAGTAGAAGCCTTGACACATGCAATTAAAGTGTCAACATCACTATAAAATGCTCTTATTTGCATCGCACAATTATGTAACAGATGCGCAAGACACGTTACATGGAAAAGTCTTGGAAAAAGTTGCTTGAGTGTCGCTCCAGCTGACACCATGTAACGTGCATCAGACAGAAGTAAACAGAAATTTTCTCTTGGTATCTCGAATTCTTTTACAGTATCGTCAATCTTATGTATGACAGTTCGTGCATTAACATTTCCAAGAAGAACATCGCACCTGATTAAATATGTTTTCTTGGGAACATCAATAGATCCAGCAAGTATGTTCAAATATTTTGAGCCCCTTACTTCACTTTCATCAACAATTAGGAAAACTAATTTACCCTCTAGCAAATGTTTTATTCTACTTAACTCGCTTTCTGCCTGTTTCATTGCTATTGATCTGCAAGTTGACACGCAAGGCACTGCTACACCTAATTCAGAGAACAATTGTTTCACATGAGGGTTGCTCAACTTATGAAGAGGTATGTTGGCTGACAGAAATGTAGTCACAAGTTTTTCCGAAAAATCTGAAGACTTGTACTTTAAAAGGGTTTGCGTCTTTTCATTTCCCACATTTTGGTCTATACCACGCTGGTGCTTTTGGGTAGAGCGATGTTTATCCACAAAAAAGGATTTGTCATGCTTGACCACAACACAACAAATCTGACAGTATAGCTCATTTTTTCCTGAACAAATGAATTCATTAGGATATTTTGCAATTATAGCGCGCACTTTAGCAATAGAACTAACTGCAACTTTTGGCATTTTAAATATCTGAAATCAAAAGAAATCGAAATCAGTAAAATCACAAATCAGAAAAAATCACAAATAAAAAATGGTAACCAGTAACCACAATACATACAACACAACCACATCCAAAACCAGAACGGACATAACTGAATAAGACAAATACGAGCAGCGAAGTTGCCAGTTAACCAAAAAGATGCCAATTTTTAGGTATTTTAATTATTTATTCCAAAAAATTGACTTTATTTACCTCATTGCTATTTTTTGACCTAACAGGTAAAAGTTGACTTTTGGTTGACCTATTAACTTTGGTAATATACCCCCTAAAGGTGTTTTTATTGCATTTTCAGTCGTTTCAGCGAAAAGTGCCCCATAGGAAACAATTTGACTTTATTGACTTTTGACCGCCCTAGTGATGACCAATAATAATGATAATGTAATATAGTGTAATGGCCACTTACCTCTCTCAAGTAACTATTATAATCTACTATTGTATTATGATTCATTTGAAGTTCTTTCTCACAAAACTTAATTGAAGTATATTCATTAACCCGTAAATATATAAACAAGATTATATTTCTTAGAGAGATTTGAGATATCTCTAACCGTGTACGCTTTCGGACACACACACACACACACACACACGTTTTACAGTACATTCACTTTTTGAACACCGCCACATAATTCTTTCTTCATTAAAATATAAAGACATCAGATGTTTCTCGCGACATCGTTTTTCAGCCGGAATAATGCATTACTTTTGAAAAAATCTAACTGGCTTTTCTTCACTCGTTATCTGTGTAATTATTTTTGTAATATTCCAGTCTTCCATTCTGTTCCTTTTATGCTTTAATTAAGAGTGTCACGAATGTGTGTATATATATATATATATATATATATATATTATATATATATATATATATATACAGGGTGATCGAAAAGTCTCTCCGCAGTAGTAATAAGATATTTACTTTATTGAAATTTTACATGAGATATAAGAATCAGCGCCGGCCTTAGGATATTTCGGGCCCTGTGCAGAGTATACTGTACGCAGTGTACGGGCCCCCCATGACACAAGTCAAATTGTTTTTCATTGCTAATCATTTTATTTTAGTAGATTGTTAACAAGTACAACAAGTAAAATTTAACTATACAAGTGCACCTGTAACAGAATACCAACAGACCAACAGCCTTTACTATTATTACTACTTATTACTTTATTATTATCAAATATTTAAACTATCATAATGCAATCATTAAGGCCATGATGGATCGGTGATCTGAAAATAAAAAAATAAATTACATTAATTTACACCAATTTTGGCACTGACGTCGATGGTAAATTTCTGTGAAATTTTCGGGCCCCACTAAGTTGCGGGCCCTGTGCGACCGCACGGTTCGCATATCCCTAAGGCCGGCACTGTAAGAATTCTATAAATGTAATGACATATCATTGTTACCTGTTTAGAGTAAGTGCTGGAAGTGTTTTCCACCGTTTTCTCGACATAGCCGGATCCTTCTTACTTTATTAGCAAACACTGTGTGTAATGTTTCAGCTGAAATAGACTGCACGTAAGTTCGGATCTCCGTTTGCAATTCATCAATAGTTTTTGGATTATTTTTATAAACACTGCTCTAGGCGGCCCCCCAAAAGTAAAAATCAACAGGCGTGAGGTCAGGTGAACGGGGAGGCCAAATTCCTCTTGAAATTATGCGTTCTCCGAAGACATCTTCAAATAATTGCATGGAATAACGAGCTGTGTGTGCCGTAGCACTGTCTTGCTGAAAGTATGCATTTTGGAGTTCGTTTTCGTTCAACTGGCCAATAAATGAGTATAAAATTTGCTCACAGTAACGCTCTGAATTGATGGTTTCAGAAAAAAATATTGGACCAATGATACGCTGTCTTGAAATCGCAACCCAGACGCCAATTTTTTCAGGATGTAGAGGAGCTTTGTGAATACTGTTAGGGTTTTCAGAGCACCACAGACGCGTGTTTTGTGAGTTGACGTACCCTGAAAGGCTAAACCATGCTTCGTCTGTGTAAAACGTCACATCCAAAATGTCTTCTCCATTTTGATCAATAAAATTATGAAACCACTCACAATAATTTAACCTGTTTGGAAAATCTGCAATTTTCAGTTCCTGCACCGCTGTCACTTAGACTAAGCTTAGACTAGCCTAGACTTCGCCAATATTTTGTTAAAGATTTCCCGATATCGTACAATTTTCATTAAAATATCTAACTTCTTGTATGATTGCATTTTTGTCTTATAGAGTTATAGTTGCGAAGTGACTTTTCGATCACCCTATATATATATATATATATATATATATATATATATATATATACATATCCTAAGAATAAGATGGCCTATAGCCTACGTCCAATTTTCAATGTAAATTATTGTCAATTTTTTGAAGAAACGACAAATATTTTTTTTTATTTATGTTCATTAAAGCTGATAAATTAAATAAATTAAATTTCTCCTATTCAAAATGTACTCATTTATTATTAATAAAAAGTTAAAATAAATTTAAAAAATATTAATTTATCTCATTTCAATGGTGCCCATAGAACAGAAAAGGTCCATATATATATATATATAATATATATATATATATATATATATATATATATATATATATATGTCAAACATTGCATCCAGAAATAAAGAGAGGAAGACCTTTTGCAGTTGGTCATTGTGAATTTTTATAGTTCTTTTTCCGTGTACAATTTATACACTAAAGTGAGTATTTTCTGTTTTTCTTTACCAGAATTCATACAGCAATCAATTGACTTATAGTCTTGTATGTAGTTATATGAGGCTCTCCTTGGAAGAAGTGGCTGAACGACAAAAGTTAAAAACGCAGTTAAAAGTTGTCCCAATTTGAAAGTGGAATAACTTTTGAACTTTTGAAGGTGTTTAAACGAAATATCTTCAAAATTTGAAAAGTTATTCCACTTTCAAATTTGGTGCAACTTTATAAAGTTTTTTCTGCCGTTTTTAACTTTTATCGCTTAGCCACTTCTTCCTAGGAGGGCCTCATATATATATATATATATTATATATATATATATATATATACTGTATATATATATATATTTATTTTTTTATTTTTTTTTTTTTTCGTGAGTATGCATAAATATAATATATAGAATATAAGAGCATGTTTATTAATCTCATTTACATAAACTTTCTTTTAAAATGAGTTTGGCGTTAATTTTTTTTTTTATTTTGTCATAAGATGAGAACTTTATTAGACGCTTTCATTAATTCAGAGCTTTACGCTTTTGGAGCTGTTGTATAAATAAGCTTAAACTTTTGCTATTGTTTTTCATACACGCAACTTCAAATTTCATTTTTTTTTAAATTTTCAGTTACTGTATTGTCAATTGTCATTTATTAATGACCTAAAAGTTATTGCTCTCGAATACCTGTAATATAAAAGTTGATCTAGAACAGTGTGTATATATACAGGGTGATCCGTTTGGGTATGGATAAAATAAAATTGATGTGAAATGGAAACAGTAACATTGTATAGTTTAATATTTGACAAACAATGCCCACAAAGATGGTAGATTGTGACAAACCTAATTAGTCTTCAACATGACCCCCCGACCCCCCACCTTCCGGACACGACAGAGGTCATAACGAGAGGTTAATTCTTACGACCACCTGCGTGTGGTTTAGTGATAGACCCCGTTTCTTCAAATGTACGGTACCACTGCACTATGGAGTCGTATTTAGGAGCTTTTCGAACACCATACACACGGCGAAACTCACGCTGTACCGTTGTCACACTCTCAAACTTAGCAAACCAAATGACACACTTCGCACGTTGTTGTGCATTCGCCGCCATCTTCGAAACTGGCATCTGTCTCATAAGTCTGACAGCAGATGGCGCTCGTACGTCTGGCAGCTGATGGCATAGCCTATTACAAACTCTCACATTTTATGACCACACGTACAACAGATGAGCGCTGTATCACTTCTCGGTAGATTCTCACACCATTTTTATTTATCCAGGGCCGTCGAGAGCTGCCCCAGGTCCCGGGGAAGGATTGGTATATGGCCCCCCCCCCCCTGTTTACTCAGTATTTTATTATGAATGTTTTTTGTATACATAACAAGCAAACTGATTATATGTCCAAATCACTATTCAAAACATACAGTATGAATAAACAACTCGGAAGAAAATGCCCATTTTATTTTTTCGAGTCAATTATATTAATTCTATCACCATACAATTTACAAATGCAGTACCAGTCCATGCAGGCAAGACAGTTGTTTACTGCAAGATTTTCATAATTAGAAGTGTACTTTCTTTGCCATCTCTCAAGCAAAGTGGTAAATGATTCTGATGAAATTTAAAGTACGGGCTAACTGGCTTTCAATTACAATGGTTCCCAGATCTGTCAGTCGGTCTTGGTTATTGGTGGACTGCAGATAATATTTTATCTGTTTCAGTTTGACTATGATAATCTCTATAAAATGTATGTTCATTAATTATATTTCCTCTCTGTTATTTAATCAATTGCTTTATTAATATTTTTAGATTTTATCCCCCTCTTTCAGGGCCCCCTAGAGGTCCGGGCCCGGGGGATTTAACCCGGTGGCCCTGATTTTATCCATACCCAAACGGATCACCCTGTATATTTTAACGAAATAGTATGGAATTTAAGGTGTAAATCTATTTTTCTTCGCTGATTGGCCAACCTTTAGAAGAAATTAAACATGATCCCCGATTGGACAGTTAAGAATCTCTA
>JAJOZX010003403.1:0-30000 GCA_023014485.1 Bathynomus jamesi | reverse complement strand
GCACATGATAACCACACTATTGGCTACATCTTGTACTAATTTGGGTGTATTAGCTTCACTAGTTTGAAATTTGTAGGAAAAATAAAAGTGTCCAGGTTTTTTTTCGTCCACCCGGTATAATATATATATATATATATATATATATATATATATATATATATATATATATATATAACAGTAAGTGCTTATTATTCTAATTTTATGTGTACATTCATTGTTGCAATGCTTATACATGTATGTCCAAAATGTACACACTATATATATATATATTTGTGCTTCTAATTTGTGTCGTAATTTAAAAATCGTCATTGAACACTTTTGTAACTGATGTAATATATATAGAGAGAGTATATATAAGAAAGTAGATGGAATAGCCACACTTAGAAAAGTAAAAGAATAAGGATGAAAATAAAATATTGAAAAATGTTTTTGTCTGTTTAAAGATGGTTGATCAGTTCACGGTAAAATATTAAACTGAAATACAAAAATTTAAAAAAACATTAAAATCGGAACAAAGAAAGTGAAATGGAGGAGAAGAGATCGAGCTAAACTGAAGAAACGACGCGAGTCGAGTTAACAGCGACCATTTACGTCACGGTTGGTTGCGGGTAATTGAGCCGAAACTTATTCAATTTAGGAACAGGACGAAAGGACACGAAGGAAAAATTCATTTAACTCGAAAGAACCTTTTTCAGAATTGTTAGAATTATTAGTGACGTAACATTTACCATTTTTCTTTCCTCTTAACTTTTTAACTTTAATCAGAGCACATTTCTTCTCATTTTAACTTTTTTTTATACTTTTTATTTCATTTTAATCTTTTATAGTGAACTGATAACGGCTGTTTAGCCAAAAACATTGTCAGGGCTAATACAACATGAAGATATAAAACTAAATAGCTTATAGCGGAGACACAAAAATTTTTTTTTTTATTTTATTGTAATAACTTGGTAATAAATTATAAAATTTGTTACCAGTAAAATTATAATTTTTTTTCAAGGTCATAATTTGCTCCTTGAAGATTTTAATCAATTTTTTTTTTTTAATATCCTATCTGGGATTTGAAGTCACAGCAAGTCATTTTTTGTTGAGACTCGAGTATGGACAGTTTTGTATTGTACATTATATTTTTTCATATTTAATAAATCTTGAGTGAAATATAGACGTCTTAATTTCATATATATATATATATATATATATATATATATATATATATATATATATATATATATATATTAACTGCAAACAACACACAGTATAACTAATGTAAAGAACGACGCTTGTGTAGAAGAGCGTCCGCACAAAATGAAGAGAAAGAACGAACAAATGAAAAACGAGGCACCTCCCAGGAATCGAACCCGGGATCATCCAATTGCCGGTCGGACATGCTAACCACTACACCAAGGTCCCCAATCAGTCAGAAGTCGTAACTCTCCTACATACCAGCGGAATCGAATGCCCTGAGGGGGCACCTTCTCATGCCGTACATATATACATTTTAATTGCAAACAACACAGAGTATAATTAATGTAAAGAACGACGCTTGTGTAGAAGAGCGTCCGCACAAGCGTCGTTCTTTATATTATATATATATATATATATATATATATATATTTAATAGTGTGGTCCAAAAAAAATAAAATGAAAATATATTTTTCATAACATTTGCTCATATTTCACAACCACTAACGATGTTGGAAAATAAAAAACTGGATCGATTTGTGCATATTTAGAGGTGGCGCAACTCGAAGCCTTAGTATCATTATACAGTTTGGGGTGGCAAATTTTTTCAAACTTGCGCCACCCTTAAATATTAATTAATTTAGCTCAAAATTCGGTCTAAGGTCTTCTTCCATATAAGGAATGAGAAAATGCATCAGGAACTCTTATTTGTGCATTTTAATGTTTTACCATATATGTGTGGCTCACCTTAATATATATATATATATATATATATATATACACACTCCTCGGTGGTGTAGTGGTTAGCATCGCTGACTACGAATCCATCCGCCCCGGGATCGAGACCCGGTGACGTCAGGCGGCGCGCAGCAAAACCCATCTGTTTATCCTTTTACCTAATAAAAAAATTGGCTGGTAGATATATGGGCACCCTAAATAGCGACTGACTCGTGGCTCCCTTGAATAGCTGTCTAATTCTTTTTGATAACTTTTCTGACTATTTTTGATAGGTGGAGGCACAACCTCATCGAAGTAACTGTGGGAATTATTTCCCACAGTATTTAAATTTATGTTGTGTAAAATTAGATATACATAGTGTATATACAGTACTATTTCTAATCCAAGAGAACGCTCCCTTGAGGAATAACGTGTAACATTTGTAGGCTCCGCCCATCGTGCGCCATCTTGAATCTGGGAGCTCGTAGTTGTAAGAAATTAGGTCACTAGTTCCTCAGTTTTGCTACCGTAAGGTTGTATTCCGCTTAAATTGCAGTCGATTCTCTTTGAAATCTTAAACGTTTAACTTAGTTTAAATCTCTTTTGAAAGGAGTGTTCATAACCTTGTTTAGGCTACTATTGCCACTAGTTATTGGTAATTTAATCTTAAGTTTGTCCTATTTCGGAGTCCAGTAGCGGATTATAATGGGGGTAAAAGGGGCATTTTCCCCCGGCCCCAGATGCTGATCGGCCCCAAGATGCTGACCGACCCCAAGAAACTATGTAAACGCTATAATCTACCGTTGAAATAATTGGTCGACCGTGAGGAAGAAAAAAAAATTCTAGATTCCGCTTCTACAAAACCTAGTTTAGCATCTCATTTATGTGAACAAAGTATACATTTTCTGTAATCACATCTTTGTTTTTGTTTCGTTTTCTGTTGATCGATCCCAGTCAACTGATCACATCACTCATGTGTGATGTATCAGGTAAAGAATTGCGTTTTTCTAGTGTTTTTCTAGTGACACCGGCCCGAAAATATTCATTGCCCCCGGCCCTAACAATGCTTAATCCGGCCCTGTTTCGGACCCAGGAGCCATTTTGCTCCTTGTGTATATATTGTAAATATTTTAAATTGGGCTATAAACATAATTATTTAGAGAAGCGATAATATTTCTATTGAATTTAAGTTAAGTTTAGATCGCTGACGGTAATTTACATTATTACCGTGAGATTTAAACTGATCGTTACATATTGGGTTACGTAACCCCCCCCTTGTCTGGTCTGTGGACTTGAGGAGTTCTTGGGATTAATAATTTCGATTCCCCCTATCCCCGGAGTGGATTTAAGAGTTGGTCTAGGAGTGGTTAACTTGCTGGCCATTATTTACTCGATCAGAGTCATTCAGACTCAGTCGAGTTTAACTTGGGTACGGCTTGGGTTGAGGTGGTGATTGGCCTCAAGAACTTCGTTACTCGAAGAGCTATCACCCTTTGATTCTGTGGCTGTTCATCCGAGGTTTGGTTCAGGGAGTTCCACCCAAGCCCTAAGTCGCTCATTTTGTGTGGGACCTCCAAACTGCTCCGAACCGCAGTTGAGGTCAGAGCGCGTCTCGATTGAAGGCTGATTAATCTTGGCAATTGAGTCAGGGTGGGTAGCCCCTTGAGTCCCCACATAATTTGGTCCTTCGAATCGGATATTTATAGCCTGATTAACCAGCTCTATCAGTTGAGTTCGGTTCTGATTATAGGGTGTTAACTTTTTAGCCCATAATCAGCCTTTTTAAAATGTCTTCCGAATATCAATTGGTTAAGGACCTCACCCAAGCTGGCAAAGATCTCGGCTATGAAGGCGAAGAGCTCAGAGATTGGGTATCTAAAATGCAGATAGCTGAGCGTCAGCGAAGGGCTGAAGAGTTAGACATGAGAAAGATCTAATCAGCGGCGAAAGCCCGTGCTGAGGAATCAACGGCGAAAGCCCGTGCTGAGGAATCAGCGGCGAAAGCCCGTGCTGAAGAATCGGCAGCGAAAGCCCGTGTTGCAATTGCAATTACGAATTTTTTAGGGTAAACCACTCATTGGTTTCAATTTTTTTTATAGTTTTAGTTCATCAGTACATACGCGCACGGATCTAGCCGGTTCTCAGAAGTTTACTTATTTAAGAAGCCAACTACAGAGAGAGGCTTTGAAGCTCCTCGAAGGGTTTTCATTAACCAATAATGATTACGAAGAAGCATTTAAACTATTTCAAGAAACTTTTGGGAAACCGCAGCGCATTATTCAGGCACATATTTACGCCTTGTTCGATCTAAAGGGTCCCGCCGCAAGCGCAAAGGACTTGGGAGCATTCCGGTCCGAATACGAGTGCCACATGAGAGGATTAAAATCCTTAGGAGTTAAAGTAGATGATGCTGGTTTTGTTTTAGCCATTCTTCTTATTAGAAAGTTACCTAATAAGGTTAGGGATAATTTAAATAGGGCCGCAAGGTCCAATTACTGGGAATTAGACGCCTTTCGGGAGGCCATGAATGCCGAAATAGAACACATACAAGATGATGAACCTGAAGTAAAGGCGGAAACGTCGGTCCCCATAAGAGGGAACAACATAGTCGCAGGATAGGAAAAGGAATGATTCACCCCTATGAGAAATATAATAAATTTACAGCAGGCAACTTTAACGTCATTGCTAAATCAAAGGCAAAAGACGGATTCAGAAGTTCGTAAACCATCCTGTAAATTGTGTTTTAAGGAACATGTTGTGTTCGAGTGTGATTTGTATGAAGATGGCAAGAGTAAGGCAGAACGAGCAAAGGAGATGCACTTATGTACTCTTTGTCTCGGAAATAACCATGTAGTTAATGACTGCCGTAGCAACCAGACTTGCTGACGTTGTGAGTTGAGGCATAATACTGCTTTGTGTTGTAAGCGGATAGAAGAACCGGTACAAGTCGAAAATACGACTACTGTATCAGCAGCTGCGTCTAACCAGGTACCTAAACTAGCCTCGGTATTGCGTTGCCAACAGCCATGCTCGAACTAAGAACGGGTAAAAGCGTAAAGCGTGTGCGGACGTTATTCGATCAGTGCGCCCAGCACACCCTCTTGCTTAAGACCACCGCACGCAAATTGCACTTAAAGGCTAATTCAACTATAACCCTCTCGATCGATGGTTATGACACAAACGGAACGTCGCAAACTTACGACACAGTACGTCTCCAAATTAATTCTTCTAGGGGTAATGTACAAATGGAAGCAGTCTTGGTAGAAACATTGCCTTCTCGAATAAATATCCCACGCTTGCAGGCTACGGTACACTCTCTTAAAAAGAGGGGTATCATGGTAGCCAACCATATTACGTCGGACTATATTGGTAATGTAGATTTACTAATCGGGGCAGATTTCTACTACCAATTTATAACTGGCCATAAGGTTGTAGATAAAATACATTTATTGAAATCCCCCATGGGGTACCTAATATCTGGTCCTTTATGTGAGCATGGGAATGAATTTCCGGAGGTAACTATGGACGTAATAACTGTTCTACACATTGCAACAGAACATGAGGACATAACCACTTCCCTTCAAGGGTTATGGTCACTGGATACAATAGGCATTCGCCTTCATACAGATCCTCAATAAGATCAAACTCTGAAGTTTAATGATAATATTGATTATAGAAATGGTCAATATATCACCAAGTTACCATGGAAGCCCAACCATCCTAAATTAAAGGACAATTATGGGTTGGCTCGGGGTAGATTAAACTCTACTTTAAACCATTTAAGATCTAAACCCGAACAGCTACAACTTTATGACAAAGCAAAGTGATAAAGGGACAACTTGAAAAGGGTTTTATAGAGGAGGTAAAGCCTACTACTCCTCAGTCTCCTCTACTGCCCAAAGGTAAAGGTGTACATTACTTAGCTCACCATGGAGTCAAAGAGGATTCCGCGACTACCCCTCTGCGCGTAGTTTTTTATTGTTCTGTTGGTAACCCCAGTTTGAACCAATGTTTATATTCGGGGCCGTCTTTGGTGAAAGACATTGGTCACATGCTTTTACGTTTTCGCCTTAAATGTTACGCATGTATCAGCGACATCGGCAAGGCCTTTTTAATGATAGGCTTACACGAGGAGGATCAAGATGTGGCTCGATTTTTGTGGCCTAAGGAGCCACACAAGCCGCACTCGTGTCTAGTTACCTATCGACTTAAAGCGGTATTGTTTAGTGCAACATGCAGCCAATTCTTGCTGAATGCGACGATCGCGCACCACCTACAAAAGAAAAACTCCCCCACCGCCCTTGCTATTCAAAGAAATTTGTATGTAGATAGCTTGCATGGAGTAGCTGATAATGAAACTGATCTTATTAAATACTACCATGATTCTAAATTACTTTTGGGAAAGGCCAACCTTCACCTAAGAGAATGGACCACGAATTCACCTTCATTGAAAGTAATCATTGATAAGCATGGTGATGGTCTCTTGGAATCAAAACCGGTAATTAACGTACTTGGTATGGCCTGGAAACTGACTAATTATACCATATCTTACCCAAAAAGGGAGTTTGGTTTAGATAATCCTACCAAACGTAGTGTCCTAAGTAAAACAGCTAGTTTATACGACCCGTTAGGATATCTTTTGCCAGTCACCATACGTACGCGTATATTGTTGCAGGAAATCTGGCGGGTAAAACTTGGCTGGGATGAGCCCCTCCGCCTTTACTTAGCTCAGATTTGGCATACAGTAGCTCGAAACTTGGAAGAAGTGTGCTCATACATTGTACCTCGTCAGGCAATTAATGCATCTGAAATCGAGCTTCGTGCCTTTTCAGATGCTAGCGCGAAAACTTATGGTACTGCGGTGTATCTAGTAGCTAACCAACGTGCCTCATTAGTCTTGGCCAAAGCCAGAGTAGCGCCGCTAAGGGGCTTAACTATCCCACAATTGGAATTGACAGCCGCATCGCTGTCAGCACGTTTGATAAAATGCGTGATGGATAGTTATTCAAATGAGCTATTATTCACTGCTATCCATTGCTGATCAGATAGTGCCGTAGCTCTGCATTGGCTACATTCGGATAAACCATTAAAACCTTTCCACCGCAACCGGGTCGATGAAGTCTGGCATGTAATTCCGACCGCAGAATGGCATTATGTAAGCAGTGCCGACAATCCCAGTGATTTAATTTCGAGAGGAATTACTTACAACCAGCTTGTAGTAACTAACAAATGGATGGGAACAGGGACCGACTTGGTTACCGTATCCCCAAGAGTGGCCTCAAAATCATAAGCTCCACATAAACCAAAAGAATTGTAATGTTAGTAATGAAGGTTGGTCCGTGTGCGAACCCCTAGTTTCAGCTGTCATTGCAAGTCCTAGTGTGATAGACTTTAATAGGTTTAACCAATTGTCTAAATTGATAAAAACGATGGCCTTAGTGCAGCGGTTTATTCAGATATTACGTAAAAGTTCGACTCCCAAAACTACCCACTCGCTCACGAGTCACGAGTTTACCGTGACAGAATTGGAAGAGTCGAAGACTAGTCTGATAAAGATCGTGCAATTTGAAGACTTCCCAGACGAGATTTCCTATTGTCGGGGTAGTTCGAATAAACGACCACCAAATTTAGTTAATTAGTTACAGCTAAAGCTGGAAAACGGAATTCTTAGGTGTGAAGGCCGACTTAAATATTCTGAACTTACCTACGGTGGGAAGTATTCTATACCTCTTCCATCTGGACACGTATTTACTAAACTAGTCATCACTGATGCGCATTTCCATGCGTGTTTCCACGTTGGAATGACACACATAGTCGCACACCTGAGACTGCAGTGGTGGATACCGAAAATCCACAAACGGTAAAATCTGTTTTAAAAGCTTGTACGACATGCAAGAGGCTATAAGGATTAAAATATAAAGCTCCAGTGCAACCTCATCTTCCGAAAGAAAGGATAACCGAATTAAGACCCTTTCAAGTAACAGGCGTGGATTACACCGGGGCGTTAATGATTAAAGATCGAGATAAAGTATTATATGAACGGTACATTGCGCTCTTTACATGTGCAGTAACTAGAGCCGTTCATTTAGAAGTGGTGTCGTGATAATGTAATAATTATCACTGACCATTACTGCTTCCTTATATTATTAATATTGCATATGTGTTTCAGTGTTTGCTTCCACTAATTTTGTTTTCTGCTTTTCAGATGTATGTTATGTTTTGAGTTGAATAAAGCCTTGTTTACGGGTTTATTCTTTTCATATCAATTTATTCAACTCATTCAATGATTCAGTCATTTAGAGAAGTCATTTAGATTCAGATGAGATTCAGCCATTCAGAGAATCGATTAGCTTTGACATATTAGTTTAAAGTCACTTAGTCAGTTTTTGAAAATCAAAATATGGAACGTATATTATGCCCGGAAAAACTAGTCATTGATCCAAACGTTCCAAATGCGGAAAAAGAATTTAAGCACTGGCGAAGAACTTTTGAAAATTTCATCACAGAATGCGGAGATCAGGCCCCTGATAGAAATCGTTGTTTAGCAAGATATGTATCGGCTGATATATATGAGCACATTGCCGACGAGACGACTTATGGTGCCGCCATGGCGGCACAAGACGACAACAGGTGTCTGAATCGTTGGACGAATTTCTCCAGGAATTGCACAGACTCAGCAAGCATTGCGATCTGAAACCTGTATCGGCGGAAGAATACAGAGTGGAACTTGTTCGTGACGCCTTTATCAACGGACTCTCCTCTGCGGTGATCCGGCAGCGTCTTTTGGAGAATGAAACCCTGACTCTCACACAGGCATACGACCGGGCTAGAGCTCTTGACCTTGCGCAACGTAACTCAGAATCATACCAATCGGTTGGTCAATTCACTGCGGTCACAGAACTCTACCAGCCGTCTGGGGATACAACCACGTCAGCCTCTCAGCAAAATGATCAGACTAAGCGTTCTACGATTGCTGTTGCTACCGTAAAAAAGCAACAGTGTTGGTTCTGTCGGGGTGGTATCCATCCCCGAGCCAAGTGTCCAGCCAAGAACTCTGATTGTTCATCATGTGGCAAAGTGGGTCACTGGGCGAAGGTCTGTCAGTCCAAGACAACTAAAAGAATTACCGCATCTATCTTTTCCCCCTCCCTCTGCTCAATCATAGCTGCAGTTCCACAGAGCCTGCGTTACTCTTGCATCACGGTTACGATCAATGGGCATCCAATTCCAGCCCTTGTCGACTCAGCAAGCACTAACAGCTTTATAATGAAAAGGTCGCTCGTCGACTGCAGCTTTGTATTGAACCAGTACAGCAAGATATTACCCTAGCTATGACTTCAGTAGTCGCTCCCGTGACTGGGATCTGCATTACGGATTTGCAATTGAGCAATTGCGATTACCCGAGTACGCGTCTTGGAGTAGTGAGAGATCTATGCGGTGATATCATACTTGGCATAGACTTCCAGAAGCAGCATTCTTCGGTGACAATTGACTATGGTGGAGAGAAGCCTGAGCTCCGAATTTCCAATCAAAATAATGCCACCTGTTGTTTGATTGCAGCGGACATACCAGAGCCTCTCCTATTCGCTAACATGAAGAGGGACGCTAAACCAATAGCCACAAAGTCTAGGGGCTTTGGCTCGACGGACCGAGAATTCATCGCCCAGGAGATCTGCAACCTCCTCTCCGAAGGTATTATCGAGCCTAGCACATCGCCCTGGAGAGCGCAGATAGTCATCGCAAAGGATGAGACAGAGCGCCACAGGAAGCGACTCTGTATCGACTACTCATGTACGGTCAATATCTATACTGACCTCGACGCCTACCCGCTTCCTAGAATTCAAAACATGATCAATGATTTAGCAAAGTATAAAGTTTTCTCGACGTTTGATTTGAAGAGTGCATATTATCAAATACGTATCCATGATTCGGATAAGCCTTTTACTGCATTTGAAGCAAACGGAAAATTGTACCAGTTCACCCGGGTACCATTCGGCGTTACTAATGGAGTTGCAGTCTTCCAAAGGGTCATCGACAAATTCGTTGAGGAAGAGGGTCTCTGTGGCGCATTTCCTTACCTAGATAATATCACTATCGCTGGACGGGACCA
The DNA here is from genome assembly GCA_023014485.1 of Bathynomus jamesi. Taxonomy (NCBI): domain Eukaryota; kingdom Metazoa; phylum Arthropoda; class Malacostraca; order Isopoda; family Cirolanidae; genus Bathynomus; species Bathynomus jamesi. Next base: position 19,991 of record JAJOZX010003403.1, on the reverse strand, counting down.
AAAGGAACACGACACTAATCTTGCAAACTTCATTGCGGCGGCTAGACGAAGGAATCTGACCTTCAACAAGTCAAAATCGGTAATATCAGCGCCATCAATCAACATACTTGGCTATCAACTAGAAAACGGTTTGATCAAACCGGATCCGGACAGGTTAAAACCACTTCAGGACCTCTTACCTCCTACTAATTCTTCAGCGCTTCAGCGGATCCTTGGCATGTTTGCGTATTATGCGAAATGGATTCCTGAATTCTCCGATAAGGCTCGACCACTGTATCAAGCAAAAACGTTTCCTTTAAACCCCGAAGCCATCACAGCTTTTAATACCTTAAAGAAACTGCTCGGAACTGCCGCTCTTAGTAGCATTGATGACACGATTCCATTCGTTGTGGAGTGTGACGCTTCCGACGTGGCTGTGTCGGCCACCTTGAACCAGGATGGTCGCCCGGTCGCCTTTATGTCTAGAACATTAAATGTGAGCGAAACGCACTATCCTCCCGTGGAGAAAGAAGCAACAGCCATAATCGAGGCTGTTAGAAAATGGTTTCACCTTCTATCTGGTCGACATTTCACCATCGTTACTGACCAGCGCTCTGTGGCTTTTATGTTGGACAATCGGAAAAGGACGAAGGTCAAAATGATAAAATACAAGGATGGAGACTCGAACTAGCTTCTTTCAGTTACTCGATTCGTTATCGGCCAGGTAAAGATAACGTCGCTCCAGATGCACTTACTCGAGCCTTCTGTGCTTCGCTTTCCCCATCAAGCCGCCTCACGGACATACATATTGGTCTATGTCACCTGGGTGTCACTAGGATGTTGCACTTTGTTCGGTCGAAAAACCTACCATTCTCTACCAGTGACGTAAGAAGTGTGTGCTCGTCTTGTCGTGTATGTGCGGAAATAAAGCCAAAGTTCTTCAGGCCGGCGAAAAGTACCCTTATCAAGGCGACCCATCCCATGGAGAGATTAAGTATTGATTTTAAGGGGCCGGTCCCATCCCGTACCAGAAACAAGTACTTATTCACTGCGGTGGATGAGTACTCTCGATTCCCTTTCGCCATTCCCTGCCATGACATGACGTCCCAGACTGTCGTGAGGTGCCTCGACACTATTTTTTCTCTTTGTGGTATGCCAAACTTTATTCACTCTGATCGAGGACAAGCGTTTCTGTCACGTGAGGTGCAGGAATATCTCACTAGTCGTGGAGTGGCGACCAGCAAGACAACCCCATACCATCCTATAGGAAAGAGCCAGATTGAACGTTACAATGGCATAATCTGGAAATCCGTGTGTTTGGCCGTGAAGTCTTATGACATACCTGAAGACGAATGGGAGTTGGTTCTGCCTCAGGCCCTCCATTCTGTTCGCTCTTTGCTATCCACCTCTACCAACATGACCCCGCATGAAAGGTTCTTTGGCTTTACAAGAAAGTCATGTCAGGGCACATCGCTACCGACCTGGTTGATGACTCCTGGTCCTGTTCTCCTGCGTCGATTTGTCAGATCCCACAAGAGTGAGCCACTGGTGGAGGAAGTCGAGCTCTTGCAGGCTAACCCGACATACGCACACATTAAGTACCCAGATGGCCGTGAGTCTTCAGTGTCCCTACGGGATTTGTCACCCTGTCCTACTATTTCACCGCCTGCACCAGGCCCCACCACCGCATCACCTATACATCGGAGTGACAATATGCCCCGGGATGCACCTCCTAGTTTTCCTACAGATGCAGCAGATATGCCAGACAACATCGCCCTTCCTTCTGCTCATCCGGACGAACCAGTATTGTGACGTTCCACTCGAGAGCGTCGAGAGCCCCAACGTTATGGATGGTGATTTCTCTGCTAGGCGGGGAGAATGTCGTGATAATGTAATAATTATCACTGACCATTACTGCTTCCTTATATTATTAATATTGCATATGTGTTTCAGTGTTTGCTTCCACTAATTTTGTTTTCTGCTTTTGAGAGCCTTCCGTAGATTTGTCGGAAGAAGATCTTACCCTAGGCTTATGCTCAGTGATAATGTTTCGACGTTCACCGCTTCTGCAAAGTTTTTGAAGACATTCCACAGAGATGCCTCCATCAACCAAAGTCTCGTCCGCCAATCGTGCGAATGGAGATTTATACCTTCACGAGCACCTTGGTTCGAGGGGTTTTGGGAACGACTCATAGGACTGACGAAAATTACCATCAAGAAAATTTTAGGTCGGACATTACTAACGTCAGAGGAGCTCCGTACCTTGATAGTAGAGGTTGAAGCAAGGTTGAATGACAGACCTTTAACTTACGTCAGTGGAGATCTTGATGAACCGATGCCTCTCAGCCCGTCGTTACTACTGATGGGAAACTGGTTGGATATGCCGTTGCCACCGGTACGAGATCCAGACCCGGATTTTATGTCGACTGTTTCTCTTAACAGGAGACATCGGAAATATAGACAGATCGTGTCTCAATTCTGGAATAGGTGGCGTCACAAGTACGTTACATCTCTTAGAGAGAGGTATAGGTTTAAAGATAAAGGAGGTTCTTCTCCCGTACGAGTCGGAAACGTAGTTCTTATTGAAGAAAGTCCGCGAGTATACTGGCCTCTGACAGTAATCACGGATTTACTATACGGCCGTGACGGTCATGTAAGGTCAGTGGTGTTACGCATCAAAGAAAGGACCACGGTAAAGACCTATTACCAAATTAATTCCATTGGAAGTATCTGACTCCTCATATGGGGAAGCAGTGAAACAACCCCCTGTTCTGGTACAGACAAGGGCTCGACAAACTCGTGACGCTGCGGTACAAGCGCGGCGAAAAGAATACAAAGTCAGTTAAATGACTAATGGTACATACGTTGTATGTACATCTCCCCCCGGGGAGTATGTGGGAATTATTTCCCACAGTATTTAAATTTATATTGTGTAAAATTAGATATACTGTATATACTGTTTCTAATCCAAGAGAACGCTCTCTTGAGGAATAACGTGTAACATTTGTAGGCTCCGCCCATCGTGCGCCATCTTGAATCTGGGAGCTCGTAGTTGTAAGAAATTATGGTCACTAGTTCCTCAGTTTTGCTACCGTAAGGTTGTGCTCCGCTTAAATTGCAGTTGATTCTCTTTGAAATCTTAAACGTTTAACTTAGTTTAAATCTCTTTTGAAAGGAGTGTTCATAACCTTGTTTAGGCTACTATTGCCACTAGTTATTGATAATTTAATCTTAAGTTTGTCCTATTTCGGACCTAGGAGCCATTTTCCTCCTTGTGTATATATTGTAAATATTTTAAATTGGGCTATAAACATAATTATTTGGAGAAGCGGTAATATTTCTATTGAATTTAAGTTAAGTTTAGATCGCTGACGGTAATTTACATTAAGTATTACCGTGGGATTTAAACTGATCGTTACGTATTGGGTTACGTAACCCCCCTCTTGTCTGTTCTGAGGATTTGAGAAATCCTTGGAATTAATAATTTCGATTCCCGCTATCCCCGGAGTGGATTTAAGAGTTGGCCTAGGTGGTTAACTTGCTGGCCATTATTTACTCGATCAGAGTCATTCAGACTCAGTCGAGTTTAACTTGGGTATGGCTTGGGTCGAGGTGGTGATTGGCCTCAAGAACTTCGTTACTCGAAGAGCTATCACCCTTCGATTCTGTGGCTGTTCATCCGAGGTTTGGTTCAGGGAGTTCCACCCAGGCCCTAAGTCGCTCATTTTGTGTGGGACCTCCAAACTGCTCCGAACCGCAGTTGAGGTTAGAGCGCGTCTCGATTGAAGGCTGATTAATCCTGGCAATTGAGTCAGGGTAGGTAACACCTTGAGTCCACACAGTAACTCAATAAATTAACCTTCGGCTTCTTTTTCAAAGGTTCTTGATCTTCTCGTGAAACAAAATCAGTTGCTTCATCGCCATAGGTTATATTACATGCAGGACTAGCGTTAGGTGATGCAGACATAATGATTATCTCATATTTTGTACAAACTCAGGCACTGTTATGCAAACTTGAAACGAGAATCTAAAACGTGAGAAATCATGCGAGTAATGTCTGTCTTCCATTGCCTGAAACGATTCTGTAAATTTTCTATTAAATCGTTTTTCATAGTATGAACACCTGCATCATCAGCCATGAGTAGTATGATGGCATTTGGTTAGAGGAATTTGGGGTGCTTTGAAACTTGCCCCTGGAGGGACCCCCTGGAGGCCTTCGCCTCCGTTATAAGGGGGCCCCCTTCCTTAAGTTCCTCATCCCATTTATGGGACTCACCGTCCTTAAGGAAGAGCATTTGCACCTTAAGGGCCCCTTGCGGGGCTCCTCCTCCTTGGGAAAAAAATTAAAAAGGATTCATCCTCGCCTTCTTTCATGAGACTAAAGCAAACAAACAAACATTCGAGTACTTTTTACGCAGCGTTCCGGTGCGTTCCGTCGTGCTCGTGGGCCCCCGCTAGTTTTAGCTGCAGTGGGAGCAACATTCCCAATCATCAGACTGGTATTATGTATATATATATATATATATATATATATATATATATATATAAAGGTAACCCAGTGGCGACTCGTGGTATAAATGTATGGGGGTGCGATTTCATAAAATTTATAATTTTTAGAATTGTAGTACATAAACAATCACATGGTGCTTCCGTACGGTACTTATATGTCAAAAGAAGCCATAAATTTGTATTAAAAAATATTTTAATAAAATATAAAAATAATTGTTGAATAAATTTGACTATAATAAATTTGACTATAATAATGTACCACTGTACGACAACACGGACTCACAATAGGCTAGTGCGAATCCAACTGCCGCTCACAAGAGTACTATACTTGTATTAACATATGCGGCTATGCCAGACGTACAATTCTAGTTAATTACAAATAAGTAATAATTTTAATAAAATACATATAAATGGCTTATATCATTATTACTGAAGTAACTATTAGTAAAAATAAAGTTATTATAAAAAAATTCGCGATTGTACTTATATTTTCATTACAACAGTAAAATATAATTTATATTTACTTGAGCGAAAAATCTATCGCTCCATTCGGCTGCAATATTATTTTGTATTCAAACAGCGGTACGCTATTTGAAGCTATGCTATAAGTTTAGAATATTATGTACTGTATGAAGGCTTACTCAAAATGCCTCATGAATCATGATATGCCACATGAATTTTTAAAATATATTTCAAGAATATTTATTTTAATATCTTAAAATTAATATATTTTTTATCTGTTAAATTAATATTTATCGTTTCAAGCAAGGGGGAGCGACCGCTCCATCGCTCCTATACGCCAGTCGCCACTGGTAAAACCTAAATAGCAGTCGCCTTATGACTACAGAGTTTGACACTCAGTTTTGAACCTTATACCCTTAAACAATAGAAATGAAAACTTAAAATAAATATTTGAAAAAAAGGCTTAGCAAACCTATACGAAAGTATGTATGGGCCGCAAAACACAATGACTTGTATTCTCAAAGCGTATTATTATAATTTAATACCACATTACCTCTTCGAGTGTAGTTGATCGCATAGTTTTCGTATGCTAACTACGTAATGCGAACATCACAAAAAACAAAATCAAGTTAAACACATTCTAAATCAAAAACAATTTATTTCTTTAATATCCGTATTATGAAAATAAAATGAAGGTTTATTATTTTAATTTAAATAAATTAATTTCTCTCTTTTTTTAAGGAAAACTGACTTATTTTCATCCGATCTGAAGCTCAAATACAAACTTTTAGGCATTCATATAACATGTGAAATTATTTATTTACTTTTAAATATGTAGTTTTCTGTTATTTACCTCGATATATAAATATCTTCTGGAGAGGAGGGGCGACAAGCTTGACCTTCGCGAAATGAGAAATCATCGCGCAGAACCTTTGTAAGGTTGTAAGGTAAGGTATGTGAACTGATAATTTTACTGCACATCAAATATTGTTGTAAAATTGTGTGTGCTTAAAGAAATTCCTCTTTAAACGTTAAAGGCAACGTAATTTAAAAATCTTAATAAACTGCTATTTGTATGTATTATTTGTATGTATGTACTGATATTGGATCTTTTCCGTTTGGGGGCTAGCAGCGAATTTTAATGAAAATCATTATACTAAAGTAGTTTTGGTCACTGATTTAAAAAATAACTTTCTTTTTTTGGAGAAATGGAAAACAAACATGTTAGAGCACTTTAAATAATTAAAGTGTTTTTAACGAAAATATCATGACTTAACCTAACCAATCGTCAAAGGCATTAAATTGACCTAACCGGGCATTAAATTGACCTAACCGGGCATTAGTGCTTGACAGGGGTGCAGTGCCAATTTTATAGGTGCTGGAGCTCTGGTGGGCCTGACAAAAGCCTGCCATTTCCTATCCTGTTTCTATATATGCCACACGATGACTAAGTATTTCGTGTTTGCACTCACTAATTATCATAAAATAAATATAATTATCAAGCAAATAAAGAAAAAAGAGCAATCATGTATTTTATCAATTTAAGAAGTTAAAACTACTTAGTGCTTACCAAATACCACCAGTGGGAAGTTTCACAATAATTTCCACAAAGGGTCAGGCGTGATATGTTTTCGGGGGTCTGAAGCAACTCTTGTCCCGGTGTCATCTGCCGATCTGTGGTACCGCAGCCATGATATGGCATATGGCTCAGGATTCCACTGAACTAGAGGAGGTCCATGTAGTTTAACAAACATAAGCGCTGATACATGATTTATGAGAATTCTTGAGCGTGTTGTTGTTATTATCAAGTTCATGTGACTGAATCCCCTCTCACACTCAGCACTACTAATAGGAATAACTTGTGAACAGCTCAGTAATGGGTGTAAATCTTGGGGGATGCGGCGCCCATGATCTTCCACATAGTCTCTAAAGGCATTTAGTACAGAGTAAGAAGAAAGCTTAAACCTCTTACAGAGAGATGAGATTTCAGCTTCTCCGTAATTAGGTGGTATTTCATCAGGCCAGTAGTCTTTTTCAAGGACATACATTTCATTTAGCAGTGATTTATACATACTTTGAGGTTCAGAAGTTTGAGAACCTTTCATGGATGTTGTCGTGAACATACGGTGCTGCAAATTGTTCACCACAAGACTAGTAAGAAACTGTTGATAATATAATTAATGGAGACAATTTTTTTGTTGCTTGTTATGGTAATTCCTCCAAACTTCCTCTTGCAGAGGTGCCGGAGCGGCGCTCCGGCACGCTCCGGCAGCACTGCACCCCTGGTTCTTGATTTTTTCTGCTTCTTTTGTAAATCTGCCGGGATCCTTCAAAAAACGTGTTCTTCGTAAAGTTGCACTTTTTACCGTTTGACCGAAGCTTTTGGCAACGAAAGAACTGGGTATTTTTATCAAAGGAACACACTTTCCTACAATTAGAGCACTTTTTCATAAATAGTAGCAGTTTGTGACTCTGGCTAAATTTAACACAATCCTCTGTAACTAGTTTAAGCTAGTTGAAACACACATTAATTATTTAAAGTGCTCTAACATGTTTGTTTTTCATCTCTCCAAAAAAAGAAGTTACTTTTTAAATCAGTGACCAAAACTACATTAGTATACCGATTTTCATTAAAATTCGCTGCTAGCCCCAAAACGGAAAAGACCCCTGATATTTAGACTATACATTTCGTGAATCAACACGTAAATAAGCCGAGATAATATAGCCTTCCCCTCTCTCTATTGTGTAATTACAGTATATATATATTAAAAAAAAAAACAACAACAATATATTGTTATAGCAATTGCCAATGAAAGGTAAATTAGTAATCTAAGTGATCAAAATATTATAGCGAGTTTTCATACAAAACAGTGAAATAAATAAACAAGTATGCCTTAATTTCGGTCTGATAACACAGTTAAAGAAAACGACTATTGAGTTTTACGGAGGTACTCTGTTATTTGTGTGATTTTTCCGAATTATCAACCCCATCTGTAAAATACTTGGTCAAGGGCTAACAACTTTAATATAACTACATTTCGCATCATCGGTGAAGATTAATTTATTTAACCTCGTATTAGCTATACAATATTCAACGCTTGTCTCGAAACAAAGAAACGTACAAGTTATATTTCCAGTCGACCATTGTGACTGTATTTCTGTGTCAGTTTCTGTACAAACAGCAATAAAGAGACTTTTTTACAATCACAATATATGTACATAATCAATCATACTCTTTTTACACATGTACAGTATTTAATACTAAAGCTTAATAACTAGACACGCATATTTGCGCGAGTTATGTCTAAAGGCATGTTATATATATATATATATATATATATATATATATATATATATATATATATATATATGTGCGTGTGTTAAGCGTAATAATAGTAAAACCTCATCACTAAATATAATCTCTCTTTAACTCAACTAAAAGAATCTAAGTTTTATAAACTATTTAGTGTTTAAAAATCAAATTGTTAACGACGCCAACAACTACCGCAAACAGATTCAGCTAAGACATAATAGAAAATTAAATCAAGTGAGCTTGAAATCGAACCTTCAACCTCTTAACCCTGACCAAACAATTTTTCTAAGAGAATTTTGAGCAACAACGAAAGACGACTTCTCTCTTTGGGCCTAGATTTTAAGTTACCAAACTTTAAGATAAATTATTTTAAACACTCTTTATCATTTGAAAAACTTTTTCATAGTTTAAAACGAATCCAATATAGCTGACGAGACAAAACTTCCATTTCTAAAGTCTTCAAATACCCACATCGCCAATAAACACTTTTATAACTTTAAACCTCGAAGTTTTTCCCCCTAATCAATAGTAAAGATAACGCTTGCCTAAAGAATTATACAGGGATAACTCCATCATAATTTCACGTCCTGACAAAGGCAAAGGTACCATTCTTCTTAACAAACCAGGTTATAATAATAAGTTGAATAATAATAATAATACCCTCAACGATTCCACCAAATTCAGAAAGATTAATGACAATCCTCTAACAATTTCTCTAAAACTCAACCGTTTCCTCAAAAATTATATGATCAAAATAAAATTTCGGAGGATGATTACAACCAAATATGCTCTTCCGTCTCCTCGCCAGACATTCTTTACGGCCTCCCTAAAATACACATACTAAATTTACCCATTAGACTTATCCTTTCTGCCTACATCACCCATAATTACCACCTATCAAATTTCATAATTCCACCCCCTAATCCCCTAACGCAGAATAAATATTCCATCCCCAATTCCTAATAAGAGATCATTGACACCTCCACAATCACCCACTGCTCCCCACCAATTTCAAAATTATCAATTCGGCATACCAACCAACCGACCTCCGCATCCTCGATCCTCGAATCCCTATACTGTATATCCTTAGTACAAAACCTACCCTCAACGATTACAGTTCTTACATCTCTACATTTTATATAATTTTAACTTTAAATTATTATCATAGGACTGTACAAATATTTTGTATAAAATCTTTTACTATATTTGTTCACTCTTTTATTTTTTACTTCTTAGCAATGATGATGGAAATCGAATTTCCAAAACGTCTGACTAATAAACATGTTCCACCTTCTCGTCCTCCTATTCCATAGGTACATTCTGTACCCAAGCATGACAAATCTGACTTTTCCGAGTTTCATTTGTTAACACACAAGAAAACAAAATGAATTGAAACTTAAAATAATTATAGATTATAGGTATATAAAATCCTCATTATTATTATTACAATATACATGGCGCAAGACCAGTGGAAACTACCAAGGGTGCAGGCGGTGCAATGCACCGAGGCCCACACCCTTGGGGGCCCATCAACACATCAAAGATTTATTTAATATATAAAAATTGTACTTACATATAAAGCAAATACAAATCTAAAGATTAGCTAATAAGAATCTTATATTATAATAAGAGAGCGGTCCGTCTGTCCGTCTGTCCGTCACACTTTCAGAAATTGTAAAAAAAATTCAGAAATTGTATTACGGGCGGCAATGTGAAGCTCAAGATTTTCATGACTGTGTTCTTTTCTGTAGTTTAGCAATGGGGGAAGGGTGGGGTGGGGTAATGGGGGATGGGTGGGGTAATGGGGAGGGGTGGGGGTAATGGGGGAGGGGGTTAGCCCCCAAGTTGTATGAATGGGGGTGAGGAGGTTTTGGGAGATAGCAGATTCAGAAATGTTGACACAATGTGAAGCTCAAAATTTTCACGGCTGGGTTCTTTTTTTGTGGTTTAGCCTGTCTAATAGGGTGGATCGATTTTACATTTTTTTCGATTTCCATATTCTAATAGAGACAAAAACTTGCGCATGCATGAGGAAATAGCCTCTGCAAAATCTTATCTTAATAGATAATCATCTTCTGCCCCCGGCAGAGCGATTAAAATCATATTTTAGTAGTCAAAAACGTATTTTTCTTACAATTTTTAAAATATTTCAATATGCATCAAAATTATTCCTAATAACTATAAAGTCGATGAAAAAGACCTCATATGATCGTTTTTCCAAGCCCGTTGTCCTACGTTAATATCTTTTGCCCCTGGCAACAACGTCAAATGTTGAAAAAATAGGTAATTTATATACATATTTTCAGATCGGCTCTTTGTCTTAAATAATGCATTTATATATTTCCCATAGCATTTATATCGTTGCTTAGGCATGAAATAACACACACGCAAAATGTTATGACTCTAGGCTAGGGTTTAAAGGTCATCTCTGGTGAGTGCTGCCAGCAGCAGCTGCCACTGACGCGCCAGTCGAAAGGGTGGAGCCATTCGTATGATTGAAATGAAACTACAAAGGCCGGTTCAGTGGATCATATACCTATTACACGGTAATGAATTATCACTGCGACACCTCATTCAAGACTTGGACGGCAAAACAACTGGGCCAATGGGCTTTACTGGACCAGTTGGAAAACAACTGAACGACTGCGAAAAACTTCCAATTACAGAATTCGATGCCATTCCATCTCCCGACATTGACATAGATGATGCCGAGTTGAGCACTGACCAAAAATATTTGTTAGGCATCTACAGAGCAGTGTCGAGCGGTAGCTGCTCTTCAGCTCTCGCGGCTCGAAATCCAGGTAAGATGGCGCATTCCAGGTGGCTGACAACAGCAAATAGATTTCTGCGCCTCTATGTTTCAACCAGTGAACCCTCCAGCACCTTCAACGAAATTGTGCGATTCATTATGACAGTTTACGCACCAATTTGGTTTAAGATAAAGAAAAACTCCAGTTTCACTGAGGGCGCAAAACATTTTTTCGAAATGATGCGTCTCTCTCAGACCATGCCTCAAAGATCTAAGACAATCGCCAACAAAGTCCTCCGTAGAAATTCTTTCTTTGCTCACCCAGAAAATATTTTGATCTCCATGCTACATGCCGATGAGCAACACATAAGAGAATTGGGATGGAGAAGAATATTAAAAGCACGATCAAAACAATCACCAGCGGGGGAAATTCGAGCCTTCGCCATGCCTGAGCTGCTCTACGATAGTCAAAACTATTACGAAATGATCAACTGGCAAACGGCTGAGGTGACCGAACCCCCCGTTACAAAAACAATACCTGATACCCGAATAAAAGAGTTTGTTGAGACGGGAGACCAGCCTGATGGACTGATCCCACTATTCCCTTGTCATACTCGAGCGGTCGAGAGACTCATCAAATTAGTAACCGAAGCCTCTGCCAGTGTAAGTGGAATAGAAGAGAGGGACGGATTCATCCGCTCCCGTCTTCACTCCCGAACAAAAATTCCACGATTTGATTCTAAGAAAGATTACCGTATGTAAATCGACATGCAGCCAAAGGAAGGGTGGTTGGGGCTGGATAGGGTGGAACTCGACGTACAGCCACCTCCTCGTGGTGAGTTCTGGGTTGCTAATTTTATAAAATTAGCAAGCGAGGAGCTGTACTTAGTACTTATCGTACTTATAACATCGCATTAACGTAATTATAATCCACATTTAGACTTTTCTCGGGGACAGAAGATATTACTCTAGTCATAAAATTTTGCGTGTGTTATTTCATGCCTAAGCAACGATATAAATGCTATGGGAAATATATAAATTCATTATTTAAGACAAAGAGCCGATCTGAAAATATGTATATAAATTACCTATTTTTTCAACATTTGACGTTGTTGCCAGGGGCAAAAGATATTAACGTAGGACAACGCGCTTGGAAAAACGATCATATGAGGTCTTTTTCATCGACTTTATAGTTATTAGGAATAATTTTGATGCATATTGAAATATTTTAAAAATTATAAGGAAAATACGTTTTTGACTACTAAAATATGATTTTCATCGCTCTGCCAAGGGCAGAAGATGATTACCTATTAAGCTAAGATTTTGCAGAGGCTATTTTCTCATGCATGCGCAAGTTTTTGTCTATTAGAATATGGAAATCGAAAAAAATGTAAAATCGATCCACCCTACTGTCTAACCGTCAGCGAAGCGGCGGGAACTGTACTAGTAATTATAAAAAAGTAAATATTGTTGCCATGTTAAAAATAGAGATAGTCTCAATTGAAAATAAAATTGTAATAAAATTAAATTTAGAGGAAATGGTGACCACTTTTGCTGAAATGAAAACCAGAAAAGTTGACTTCAAATAACCGGTGAGATATATTGTGTCTAAAGTTTTGTAAATATTTATCAACACGCATTGTGACGTGGTTTTTTTTTTAGGGGGACTCATGTGAATATTTTGCACCAGGGCCCACAACAACCAAGTTTCGCCACTGCGCAAGACGTATAGCTTTTGATATTTTCAATCGATAAAAGACTTGTTTCTTGCTAGACAATAATTCATCTACTCGTGACGTCAGATGTTGACACGAAAGGTTTCTCTATTCACGTGTCCAGAGAGTGAAACAAACACTTTTACAAAATCAGTTGAGAAAATAAGAAGTAGATGTTAACAAATTTTACGACACACACACACACACACACACACACACACACATTTCTGCATATTTAGTTATTTATTCGGCTAGCAATAGCCTTCGATTCTATAGGTAAGGCATCTTTCTGGGTTTCTGGCCACTGTACAATGTTTGAGCCTAAGGCGATGATTGAATTACAGTCCTTCAAAAAGATTCTTCATAATTTTGAAGTTGTACAAAATAGGTCTACCCCACTAAATAAATTATTAAGGGCTCAGTTTAGAGTTAAAGTTTTGTATTGCGAATATAATCTACGCAAAGCCTTTTGTTTAGATTAATGTATCTAGAGCTGGTCTAGCTACTAATTATTGAATAGGACCAGTAGCCTTAGATCATGCTGGTCTAAAAACTTATCTTAGACTGTATAATCTATTTTTAATAGGATAAAACTAATTTTCCCATACACACGAGTATTAAAGTTCATGAGGTCTAACATTTCTTAAACCTATCAAAGGTTGTAAATCCCCTTTAGTAGGCTTGGATTGCGGTGTCTATGTAACCTGGCCTAGGTTTTCGGTAATGCAATAGCCTATCTTAGCCCAATAATTAAGTTTTAAGTACATATATATATATATATATACAGGATGTCCCGTAAGTCTGGACCCATAGGGATTTATAATATATTTTTTTATTATGTTATTATTATTATTATTTTATTATTATTATTTTTTTATTATTTTTTATTATGATTTTTATTTGTGGGGCCACTTGAAAGCCAAAGTGTACGAGGTCAAACTTCAGAACATTTTCCACCTTAAAGCACGCATTGTGGAGGCGTGTCAAGAAATTTCTGCGACTGTGATTCAGAAAGTGCTGTCGCAGTGGAGATTGCGTCTTCAACTATGTGTGCGACACAACGGCGGACACTTTGAACAGATTATGTAATAAATTTTTGGACTATTTTGTAATTTTATTATTTTTCCCTATGGGTCCAGACTTACGGGACACCCTGTGTATATATATATGTATATATATGTTAATCCCTCCGTCTATGGCCTGGGTTGGTTCGAAGTCGACGGGGGTTCTGGTTAGGAGGCAGCAACGGATTTGTCACTAGCAGTAGTTTCTTCTATACTACTCTCCGAGTTCTTCTATAGTGGCTTGGAGGATTCTGAGAGGCTTATTAAATTCTTTGAGGTTTCTCCGATTCTTCTTGTAACGTATCGGGAGATTTTAATGACTAAGTTCTCTGAAGAGAACAGGTAATGCTCAGCCTCGCAATTTATATCAGAATGAACATGGGAGAATTTTTGTGGGTTTTTATATACCCCAAAACTGCTAACATCATTATTATTAAATGTTGAAAAGGTTGCATTATTTTGGCACAATATTTGAAAATAAAGTAAACTTTTTTGCTGTGACAATGTTTAAACAGATAAACAGGATATAGGAAGAGGAAGCCATGTTTTTATCTTAAACAGCGTATTTTCAGATCCGATGTTTTCCGGGTCTGCCAAGTTAATTAGAAGTGGATTGAACTATGCATCTTTACACTAAAATATGCATATGAACAAAAATTAAAGGTTTAAGATTTACAATTAAATGTTTAGGCAAGACATGACTTCGTCTTTTATAACGAAGAGAGAACGTATACAAAACATGAACATTGCAAAAAGTTACTCAGGATTCATTATTAAGCTAAACCTAAAATGATTAAGAAATTAAAATAAAAAGAACAAGTCACCAATTATTTGGCAAAATAGAAAGCACATCAAAATTTAGCCCAACAAAAAATAATAAAAAAATAATAATAATATCACCGCGTATACATTCCTAAATGGCGACATAATGTCGGGTCGTACATTGAGTACAATCCCAAGTACATTACTGAGTACGTTGTAATTTTGGTTTATTAAAATTGGATCAAATGTAGAATTCGGACCCCAGCCTTCTTTAGTTAGCTTTATAAGGCTAACTAACGAAAATATCATGACCTAACCTAACCAATCGTCAAGGGCGTACAGTTAACCTAACGATTGGTTAGGTTAGGTCGTGATATTTTCGTTAGTTAGCCTTATAAAGCTAACTAAAGAAGGCTGGGGTCCGAATTCTACATTTGATCCTTAAAATTATGATTATAATTACCAATTAATTCACATTCGCTTATTATTGTTAATTACAGTTTTATTGAAGTACATCAATTACATTGTATTAAATTATTACAGTTCATTATAGCTTCATTAAAGTACATTAATTACATTATATTAAATTATTATCGTTAATTATAGTTTCATTAAAGTACATTAGTTACATTATATTAATTAAAGTATTACAGTTAATTACAATTAAACAGTTAACTATAACTTCGTTTTGTTTTTAGTGTTTCATATTCAGAGACAATTAAGATGTTAGAAATATAACACAAAGTACATGGGCACATACGGTATATATATATATATATATATATATATATATATAATATATATATATATATATATATATTATTATATCGGGTCCGCAAAAAAAAAGGAGCATGACGAAAATTGCTCTCACGCCCGCATTTTTTGCCGGACCCTTAAATGTTATATATCTAGCTAAAGATAAAAGAGCCCAGAGTTGTATAAAATAAATTTCATCAAAATCGGTCATAAAATAAAGATTTTATGGCCACAAACGTGCAATGACTAAAAAAAGTGAATTTCCGCGTAAAAATTGTTTTTCTCATTTTAAATTATTTTTTTCAGATGCCTAAATAATTTTAATCAATAAAAATGATAATATGCCCTTTTCTAAAGAAGATAAAATATTAATAAAACATTATAGACTTGATAAAAATTATGGCGCAATAAAATTATTACAAGAGTTTCCGAATAAACCATGGTCGAAAGGAGGTTTGGACAAGCTGTTAAGAAAAATCGACGAAATTGAAAGTACTGAAAGGAAACAAGGAAGCGGGAGGCCAAGATCAGTTCGAACCGAAGAAAACATCAGAGATGTGGAACTAAGAATTTGTAGTCAAGAAGGCAGACCAGGGACTCACGTGACACCGTCCAGAATTGCTAATGAGTTGAGCATATCCGAAAGTAGCGTCAGAAACATTATTAAAAACGACCTTGAACTAAAACCTTATAAACGCATACACGGGCAGAAATTAACTGAAATTAACGAACAGAAAAGAGTTGTTTGTTCTGAACGCATGTTAAGAAATATCACTCCCGAAAAAGTAGACCTCGGCTTTTTTACTGACGAAAAGAAGTTTACGGTAGAACCACCGCGAAATTCCCAAAATGACAGAGTGTTTTCAAGAGTTAATCGTAAAAATGAAATACCAGATGATAGACTTTATGCTACCCGTAATCATTTTTCTGCCAGCGTAATGGTATGGGTCGGTGTGTCTAAACTAGGCAAGACATCTGTTATTCTCGTAGAGCCAAACATCAAAGTAGACGCCCGCTATTACACTGAAACTTTGTTGGAACAAATGCTGCCCGAAATGAGACGATTGGCGAATAATGGTTACTTCTTATTCCAACAGGATGGCGCTCGGGCGCATACCGCTAAGTCAACTATTGAATTTTTAGAAAATAATGTTCCTAAATTGCTTTACCCAAAAGATTGGCCCCCTAATAGCCCAGATTTGAATCCCGTAGACTACGGAATATGGGAAATGTTGGCTGAGAAAGTGTACAAGCATAAGATCCGAAATGTCGAACATTTGAAAGAAGTTATCGTACAAAAATGGGAAGAAATTACCCAAGATCAAGTAGATAAAGCTATAGATCAATTTAGGCCCCGATTATGAAGGGTTGTAGAGGTTTCTGGCAAACATATCGAACAATTTTTTTAGTCTTATAATTTCGTTTTCTTTGGAAATTGTAAAATTATATGACATGTTGTAGTAAAACTTTTATATTTTCTTTAATTTTTGACGTATTGACATGAAATTTGGTACTA
This sequence comes from Bathynomus jamesi, assembly GCA_023014485.1. NCBI lineage: Eukaryota > Metazoa > Arthropoda > Malacostraca > Isopoda > Cirolanidae > Bathynomus > Bathynomus jamesi. The sequence continues at coordinate 3,166 of JAJOZX010003403.1, read as the reverse complement.
ACTTAGTTTATTTGTTGCTTATTTGCCTAAAATAAGTTATTTGTCATTATGTGTAAAAATAAATGTACAGTAAACATTTTCGTCATGCTCCTTTTTTTAAATTTTTACGCGGAAATTCACTTTTTTTAGTCATTGCACGTTTGTGGTCATAAAATCTTTATTTTATGACCGATTTTGATGAAATTTGTTTTATACAACTCTGGGCTCTTTTATCTTTAGCTACATATATAACATTTAAGGGTCGGGCAAAAAATGCGGGCGTGAGAGCAATTTTCGTCATGCCCCTTTTTTTTTTGCGGACCCGATATATATATATATATATATATATATATATATATATATATATGTATATACAGGGTGGGCCGTAAGTTTCCATACATAGGAAAAATAAACATTTTTTTATGGACAACCATTTTTATCTATATAATATGCTCTACATGGTTGCCATTGTTTTGAAAACACATTTCAATACGTGTTCCCCACTGTTGATGAACACGCATTAGCACAGTTGACGTTATGCTTGTAATGGCGTTGGTGATACGTTCCTTTAGATGATTTTGTCTCGTATCTTTTCCTGATACACCATGGCCTTCAAGTGCCCCCAAAGATAGAAATCAAGGGGGTGAGATCTGGGGATCTGGGAGGCCACTCCACAGGACCACGCCGACCAATCCAAGCATCCAGAAACTGCTGATCCAAATACCGACGCACGTGAAGACCATAATGAGGTGGAGCTCCATCTTGCTGGAAGTAAACTGGGAAGTTACCTTCCTCGTTTAGCAGGGATGGGAAAATCTCTTCTTGCAACATGTTAAGATACCTTTCGGCATTAAGATTTCCACTGACAAAAATTAGTCCAATAATTCTGTCACCCCATATCCCGGCCCACACCATCACTTTACCGGCACCTTGCATCTTTGTCGGACTCAGCCAGTTAGGGTTAGCATTACTCCAATAACGTATGTTTTGCCGATTAACCTCTCCATTGACGTAAAAATTTGCTTCATCAGTAAACAAGATCTTACAAACGCATCTTCTTAGGGTATCTGAAACATAAAAACAAACGTTTAAATTTTCCTATGTATGGAAACTTACGGCCCACCCTGTATATGTATATGTATATATAAGTATATATATATATATATATATATATTAGTGATGGATCGAATAACCGCAACCGCAACCGCACTACAACCGCACAAAAATCACAACCGCAACCGTAACCGCAACCGCCGTTCCATAAGTGCGGTTGCGGTTGTAAAAGCTTAGTTAATTTTAATTTTAGGTTAATTAGAAATATTTCTTTTTTTAAAAAGAAAATGATGGGTCTCCTTATGCGTGCTTAAACGTGACGTCATACGGCTGCCGTAGTAAAATTGGTTTAAACTGCGCTCTAAGTTATTACTCTGTGAGCTCCATGCAAAAATATTATTCTTGAAATTCACACTGCCTGTCATTAAGTTTGACATCAGTTTTTCAAATGAATAATAATCCATAACTTTCCAATGGGTGGAGGTTGGGGAAAGTGGTAGGTGGGATGAACAGTGCGATGGGTCCTCGTCCCTCATCCTGGTAACACACTTAGTGCAAAATATGGTTTTAATTAATTTGACCTATTCTTTCATAATAGCTATATAAGTTTAGAATATACTTCATTTAAATAGTATTTATTTAGTAAATACCTTATGTTGAACACAAGTTTTGCAACACACAAATAGCGGTAGCGGTGTATTGCAAAACTTGTGTTCAACATAAGGTATTTACTAAATAAATACTATTTAGTATATATTATGTACCAAGTGTGGCTAAATCGCACTATAGTGGCTAAATCCAGTTAATAATTACGCATTTTTCCTAGTATATGATAACCGCAACCGCAAACACAACCGCAACCGCGGTTGTGAAAAACCGACCACTCGATCCATCACTAATATATATATACAGGGTCTGTCAAAAAAAACTAAGCCAATTTGAAATCTCTATAAAATGCACAATTTGATAGAGATTTCAAATATTTTTTTACACTAAATAAATAAAAGGCTCGTAAATAATCTGTGATAATTTTATAACTTTATTTTAAATATTTTAGGAGTTATGCGGTTATTTCTACAGATTGCGAAAATTTCAGTTTTATTATGTAATATTTTCTTTTTTCTCTTTTTCAGAATTTGTTTAGATTTAAAATTTTTCGTGAATACCTCTAAATATGCCATTCTCACATGAAGATAAAATAATTATAAAGCATTATAGAGTTGAAAAAGGTTATAGTGCAAGGAAATTACTTTCTGAATTCGATTATAAAGGATGGACTAGATCAGGTTTAGATTACTTATTGAGAACTATCGATGAACCAGGAAGCATTGAAAGGAAGGTTGTAGTGGGCGACCAAAATCAGTTAGAGTAGATGAAAATATTCAGAAAGTGGAGGAACGTATCCTTAGTCAAGAGGATCGACCTGGTAGCCACATGACACCTGCTCAAATATCAAAAGAACTAGAAATATCAGAATCAAGCGTAAGAAGGATTATTAAATCTGATCTGCAATTTAAACCATTTAAAAGAGTGCATGGACAAAGTGATAGAAATGCAAGGGAATCATATTGAACAGTTCTTTTAATTTTATTAAATTAAAAATTATCTACAGTATATCGTAAAAAAACATTTTTCATGTTAAGTAGGAGAATCTCACTTTTTAGTTAATTATTAATAAAATTAACAATTCTGAAGATATCGTCATAAAAATTTAAAGGATAATAGATGATTACCTATACTTTATTGTGTGAAAAATTCAACTTAATTAGATAAATGGTTTTGTTTTAATAAAGGTTTGAATTTGGCTTAGTTTTTTTGACAGACCCTGTATATATATATATATATATATATATATATATATGTATATGTATGTATATGTATATGTATGTGTATAATATATATATATATATATATATATATGTATATGTATATGTATATATGTATATGTATATGTTATAGATATATATATATATATATATATATATATATATATATATATTATATATGTGTGTGTGTATATGTATATATATATATATATATATATATATATATATATATATATATGTATATATATTATATGTATATATATATATAATATATATATATATATATATATATATGTGTGTGTGTGTGT